>PGWS01036302.1:0-44303 GCA_002896235.1 Cicer reticulatum | reverse complement strand
CATGAATAAGCCAAGGGATGACGAAAATGACCTAAATGTTCATCCAATGACACAAACTCATCTATTGGATGCACAAGATTGTTTAAAAACCCTAATTGGACTTGAATAAACCTTTGGAGGACGAAAAATGACCTAAATGTTCATCCAATGCACAGAACAAACTTATTGGATGCACAAGATTGGTTAAAAACCCTAATTGGACAAGAATAAGCCTCTGGAGGACGTATATGACCTAAATGTTCATCCAATACACAAACACACCTATTGGATGCACAATATTGGTTAAAAATCCTAATTGAACATGAATAAGCCAAGGGATCGAAATGACCGAAATGTTCATCCAATGACACAAACACATCTATTCGAGCACAAGATTGGTTAAAAACCCAAATTGGACTTGAATAAACCTAGGAGTACGAAAAATGACGTAAATGTTCATCCAATGCACAAATACACCTATTGGGATGACAAGATTGTCTAAAAACCCTAATTGGACAGAATAAGCCTAGGGAGGACGAAAATGACCTATATGTTCTTCCAATGACACAAACACAACTTATTGGATGCACAAGGTTGGTTAAAAACCCTAATTGGACAAGAATAAGCCCAGGGAGGACAAAAATGACCTAAATGTTCATCCAATGCACAAATGAACTTATTCGATGCACAAGATTGGTTCAAAACCCTAATTGGACAAGAATAAGCCTAGGGAGGACGTAAATGACCTAAATGTTCATCCAAAGACACAAACACAACCTATTGGATGCACAAGATAGGTTAAAACCCTAATTGGACTAGAATAACCCTAGAGCTGACGAAAATGACCTTAATTTTCATCCAATGACACAAACACACCTATTGGATGCACAATATTGGCTTAAAACCCTAATTGGACAAGAATAAGCCTAGGGAGGACGAAAATGACTTAAATGTTCATCCAATGACACAAATACACCTATTGGATGCACAAGATTGGTCTTAAAAACCCTAATTGGACAAGAATAAGCCTAGGGAGGACGAAAATGAACTCAATTTTCATCCAATGACACAAACACACCTATTGGATGCACAAGATTATGTCTAGGGAGGACGAAAATTACGTTAATGTTAATCCAATGACACAAATGAAGTTTGGATGCACAAGATTGGTTAAAAAACTCTAATTGGACAAGAATAATCCTAGGGAGGACGAAAAGGACCTAAATGTTCATCCAATGACACAAACTCACCTATTGGATATACAAATTGGTTAAAAACCCTAATTGGAATTGAATAAGCCTAGGGAGAAATGACCTAAATGTTCATCCAATGACACAAATGAACTTATTGAATGGACAAGATTGGTTAAAAACCCTAATTGGACAAGAATAAGCCTAGGTATGACAAAAATGACCTAAATGTTCATCCAATGACACAAACACACCTGTTGGATACACAAGATTGGTTAAAAACCCTAATTGGACAAGAATAAGCCTAGGACAGACAAAATGACCTAAATGTTCATCCAATGACACAAACACACCTATTGGATGGACAATATTGGTTAAAAATCCTAATTGAATATGAATAAGCCAAGGGATGACGAAATTGACCGAAATGTTCATCCAATGACACAAACACATCTATTGGATGTAAGATATATGCCTCCTTGACTATGATTTTGATATAACTTCTAAACATACAATGTATATGCATTATCTGATTAATGTAATAGTTTGAGTTGAGGATAACATTTAAGGAAATAATCAAACACTTCACTTGGACAAATCTTGGATCTCAAGCAATCAAGCGCAGATTGATCATATCATACAGGCTTGAAGATTATGTGTAAATGTGTCAATTGTTCATAGTGTTTATTAGTTAGATTCATCATTATGATTTCACTCATCTAATATTTCCAATTAAAACTGAAATCATAAAATAAGTGTGTTAATCAATCAATTGGCTAATCAATTGGGTAATCGATTTTCTGATTCATAGAACAAAGTTCTCACTGAGGTAATCGATTAGCAAAATCGATTACTGAAATGTTTTTTTTATCAGACCTGTGTTCTATAATTAAAAGAAATCGATTGACACACTTTTCTTAAGTTACGAGCTTTCTACTAATCAATTGGTTAATCGATTTTCTGATTCATAGAACAATGTTTTCACTGAGTTAATCGATTAGCAAATCGATTACTTAAATGTTTTTATCAGACCGGTGTTCTATGATTAAAAGAAATCGATTGGATAATCGATTGCATGAATGAATTAGTTCATCATTTATCAGAAACATATTGCATAATCGATTGGCACATCGATTTTAATTAAATGCCTGAGTTACAGGGACAAATCAGTCGATTGGCAAATCGATTTGATTAAGGGTCTGAGTTACAGGGACAAATCAGTCGATTGGCAAATCGATTTGGTTAAGTGTCCTGAGTTAATGGGAGAAATTAGCCCCATTGCCAAATCGATTATGTTAGTGAAAGTGAATCGACTAAGTAATCGATTGTTTGATCTCGCATTTTGAACAAAACAATTATAATCGATTATTCAATCGACTCTGCTATGAACTGAGTATCAGTTTCTGATATATGCATTAAAAAAAATTGATTAGTTCATCTATTTCAAGAATTTCAAGAAAAACAAGAAATGTGAAATCGATTAGGAAATCGATTGATTTCGTAATACGCATTAATAAAAATCGATTGGAAAATCGATTTGTCTGAAGTTTTTCTGAAACTATATAAACTGAATCAATCACAACTTTTAATAAAATAGAAAGAACTGAAGAATTTCATTAGCTTTTCGAAAAAATACACTTTGAGAAAAATTATTGCAACTCACAAACATTATTGGCAATTACTTAGTGTGAGATTTCATTGTGATTGAATCAAGTGTTTTTAGTCTTTTTTGAAAGAACCATCTTTGCAAAAGAAAGTGTGTGGAAATCCAGTATTGTGAAACTGGTGGTCGTCTTTTAGAGTGTGTGTGATCATCTAAAAGAGATCTCAATCTGATCTTGCTAGAGCTTGGCGATTAGTTCTTAAGGATAGATTGGTTGTTGTTGTAGATTGATGTGTTGAGTTAGATGTATAGGCATTGAAGTGTTGGAAAGTCTGTAAACATACTCAACTCATTTCTAGTAAAGGCTGGAATTAGTAAGTGATTTCGGGACTGGATGTAGACTATCGAATAGATAGTCGAACCAGTATAAAAATCCCTGGTGCACACTTCTCTATCTCTATACTCTTTATCTTGATAATACATGTGTTTCTTGAATCTCAGTTTTGAATAAGTTTTGGAATCTATTATTGTTAAATTGGGAATTAATATTAAACAAGTTGGTTTTAATATTAAGTTCATCACTTAGCAAGGAATTGGATAATCTGGTTAATAATATTGTGTACAACTTCCTAAGGATAGAGGCCATTCCACCATCAATTGGTATCAAGAGCTTAATCTTTTAGACTATTTCTCAAAAAAAGAAAATGGCCTCTACTGAATTCTTGGGCGAAGGTGCCTCTTTAACTAGACCCCTGCCTTTAATGGGTTCTGTTA
This sequence comes from Cicer reticulatum, assembly GCA_002896235.1. NCBI lineage: Eukaryota > Viridiplantae > Streptophyta > Magnoliopsida > Fabales > Fabaceae > Cicer > Cicer reticulatum. The sequence goes on along the minus strand of PGWS01036302.1, from coordinate 40,757 downwards.
TATGTACTAAGGATAAGAGAATGCTTATCTTCAGAGCAGGTGTTCTTGACATATAGATGCATTAGAAAATGGTCCTTATGTGCCTAAACTTGCTAGTACTGATGGATCATTTAATGAAACCTAGATCTGATTGGTCCTGTTGATGATAAGAAAAGAGTTGGCTATAATGCAAAAGCCAAAAATATAATAACTTCTACTTTGAGTGCTGATGAGTTTTTCAGGGTATCAAATTGCAAAACCGCCCAAAGAAATGTGGGATACACTCCAAGAAACTCATGAAGGCACAACTGATGTCAAAAGGGCCAAAACTAACACTCTGATGCATGAATATGAACTCTTCAATATGAAGAAGGATGAGTCAATTAATGACTTGCAAACATGGTTCACACATGTCATTAACAATTGAATGCTCTATGGAAAGTAATTAACAATGAGCAACAAATAAACAAAGTAATGAGATGCTTGACAAGACAATGGCAACCTAAGGTCACTGCAATAGCTGAATCAAAGGATCTTGGAAGCATGACCATTGCCACCCTCTTGGCATGCTCAGAGAACATGAAATGGAGCTGCACCGGTTGAATGAGTCAGAGCTAACTGATCGGAAAAGGAAGGGACTATCTCTGAAAACTCAAGCTCATAAAGTAAAATCTGAACCAGAAACTTTGTACTGATGATTCCGAGAGTGAAACTGATGAAGAACCTGAAATCGGAAAGCTGGTCAGAAAGTTCAAGAAATTTCTGAAGAAGAAAGGAATCCAACCAAAGAAATCATCCAATTCAAAGACAAAAAGCTTCAGCAAGAATAGAGACAAATGATAGCAAGGTGATAACCTGCTATGAATGTGGAAAATCAGGCCACATTAAATCTGAATTTTTTCAACTACAAAATAGAAACAAGTTTGTGAAAGCTAAAGGCAAGGATCAACCATCTTCAAAACCTAAAAGAGCCTACATAGCTTGGAATGACAATGTTGAAGAATCTTCTGAAACTTCAGAAGAAGAAGAAGCAAACTTGTGTCTAATGGCCAACACTAACTCAGATTCAGATAGCGATGTAAGTACTACCTCTAATCCCTCTTATGAAGAATTGCATGATGTTTTCAATGAATTGCATGGTGAATATATTAATGTAGTGAAACAATTGATTTGCACTAAGAAAATGTTAGCAAAACAGTGCATGATGTATGAAGAAATCAAAAAGGATCATAAGTTGCTTGAAGACATGAATGCACTTTTGAAAAAGAAAGCACATAATAAACTCACTAGTTTTATTGAACTTGAAAGAAAGGTTGAATCACTACAATTTGATTTAGCAAAATTTACTAATGGTAGAAACAACCTGAATGTTCTTCTTGGCAACCAAAAGAATGGAAATGAAAAAATCTGGAATTGGCTATAAACCAAATAGGAATGCTCAAAAGAATCATAAATTTGTTGGATCAAAGCCAATTCATGATGTTTTCATTAAACCAACTCAAAGTACATCCTCTGCTTTTTCATGCCATTTTTTGTTGCAAAAAGTGACATATATCTTTTGATTGTAACATGAAAAGCTTGCTGACAAGGGATGGAAACAAGTTTGGAGAGTAAAGAAACCTGTGATTGAGACTAACCCTCAAGGACCCAATCTAAGTACCTAAAACCAAAGTCTGAATTCTGTTTTGCAGATCTGCTTGACATCCAAAACTCACTCATGGTACCTAGACAGTGGATGTTCCAAGCATATGACTGGAGACAAATGAAAATTCATATCTCTTAATTTAAAAGACGGAGGATATGTAAAGTATGGTGACAACAACAAAGGCAAAATACTTGGTGCTGGGAGACATAGGGAGTGAATCAACAACGGTAATCAAGGATGTTCTCTATGTAAAAGGGTTGAAACACACAACTTGCTTAGCATTAGTCAGCTTTGCGATAAAGGCTACCAGGTATATTTTACATCACATACTTGTACACTTGAGCACAAAGGAAGATGATAGCATAAAATTGGTAGGTGAAAGGGTAAATGATATATACATGATTGATCTTGACTCTTTGCTTGCAAATAATGTTTGTTGTTTGTTATCTAAATCTGATGAAGATTGGTTGTGGCACAAGAGAATAGCTCACATACATATAAACCATCTTAACAAACTTGTTAGCAAACAACTAGTGCTAGGTCTTCCAAACAGAAAATTTACTAAGGACATATTATGTGACTCTTGTGAGAAAAGTAAATTGGTCAAGTCCTCTTTCCCACCAATAGACTTAGTACAAAACTAATAGAGTTCTACAATTGATTCACATGGATCTATTTGGTCCCTCTCAAGTAAAAAGTTTTGGAGGAAATCTTTATGGCTATGTTTTAGTTGATGATTTCTCTAGATATACCTGGACTTATTTTCTGTCTCAAAAAAGTAATGCCTTCTCAATTTTCAAAAAATTTTGCAAATCAAGTTCAAAATGAGAAGAATCAGAAAATAGTTTCCATTAAGAGTGATCATGGTGGAGAATTTCAAAATGAATCTTTTGACAATTATTGTGATCAAAAGGAATTCACCACATTTACTCAGCCCCAAGAACTCCACAACAAAATGGAGTTGTAGAAAGGAAGAAAAGAGCTCTAGAAGAACTTGCTAGAACAATGCTTAGTGACTCTAAGCTTCCAAAATACTTTTGGGCTGATGCAATAAACACAGCTACTCATGTGATAAATAGAGTTATAATTAGGCCTATCCTTAGAAAAACACCCTATGAAATATACAAAGGGTAGAAAACCAAACATTGCCTACTTTAGAGTCTTTGGATGCAAGTGTTTTGTACTGAATAATGGAATGGAGCATCTAGGGAAATTTGACTCTAAGGCAGATGAGGGAATTTTTCTAGGATATTCACAATCTAGTAAGGCCTATAGGATCTACAATAAAGGAACTAAAACTATAGAGGAATCTGTTCATGTAAAAATTTGATGAAATGTTTACCAAAACTTGAACAATACCCCTCTTACAGTTGGTGATTCTCTTGATGAAATTGTAGAATCAGATCCAAAAGAACCAAATGAAACATTACCTCCAACTGACAATGATTATATAGAACCTATAAGGGAAGATGACTTACCTAAGGAATGGAAATTCAACAAGAACCATCCTATTGACAACATCATAGGAGAAATTTCTAAAGGGGTTGCTACTAGAAAATCCCTTAGACACTTCTGTAATTTCACAACTTGTTTCTCAAGTAGAACCTAAGAATATAAAAGAATCTCTCTTGGACAATGATTGGATAATAGGCATGCAAGAAGAGCTTAATCAATTTGAGAGAAACAAAGTATGGATCTTAGTTCCTAAACCAGAAAACAAACATATTATTGGAACTAGATGGGTGTTTAGGAATAAGATGGATGAGAATGGAGTAATAACAAGAAATAAGGCTGGACTAGTTGCTAAAGGCTACAACTAGGAGGAGGTATTGACTATGATGAGACTATATACTTCTGTAGCCAGATTAGAAGCAATTAGGATCTTGCTGCTTATGCTTTTATCCTGGATTTTAAATTGTATCAAATGGATGTAAAGACTGCTTTTCTGAATGGAGATATCCAAGAGGAGGTTTATGTTAGTCAACCTTCAGGATTTGAGGATTGAAACAAGCTCCAAGAGCATGGTAATCAAAAACTCAGTAATTTCCTCATACAGCAAAATTATTTAAGAGGAAATGTTGATAAAACACTCTTTATAAAGAAAAAGGGAAAATACATTATGCTTGTCCAAATTTATGTTGATGACATTCTGCAAAAGATTGGTTAAAACCCTAATTGGACAAGAACCAGCCTAGGGAGGACGAAAATGAGCTAAATGATCATCCAATGACACAAACACACCTATTGGATGCACAAGATTGGTTAAAATCCTAGTTGGACAAGAATAAGCCTAGGGAGGGACGAAAATGACCTAAATGTTAATCCAATGACACAAATGAACTTATTGGATGCACAAAGACGAGTTAAAACCTAATTGGACAAGAATAAGCCTAGGGAGAACGAAATATGACCGAAATGATCATTCAATGACACAAACATACTATTGGATGCACAAGATTGGTTAAAAACCCTAATTGGACAAGAATAAACCTAAAGTGGACGCAAATGACCTAGATGTTAATCCAATGATACAAATGAACTTATTGGATGCACAAGAATTGGTTAAAAACTCTAATTTGATAAGATTAAGCCCAGGGAGGACGAAAATGACCTAAAGTTCATCCAATGACACAAACACACCTATTGGATCCACAAGATTGGTTAAAAACCCTAATTGGACTATAATAACCTAGGATGGACGAAAATAACCTAAATGTTAATCCGATGATACAAATTAACTTATTGGATGCACAAGATTGGTTAAAACCCTAATTGGACAAAAAATAAGCCTAGGGAGGACGAAAATGAGCTAAATGTTCATCCAATGACACAAACACACCTATTGGATGCACAAGATTGTTTAAAAACCCTAGATTGGACAAGAATAAACCTAGGGAAGACGAAAAGGACCTAAATGTTAATCCAATGACACAAATGACCTATTGGATGCACAAGATTGGTTAAAAACCCTAGTTGGACAAGAATAAGTCCTATGGAGGACCAAAATGACCTAAATGTTCATCCAATGACACAAATACACCTATTGGATGCACAAGATTGGTTAAAACCCCTAATTGGACTAGAATAAACCTGGTGAGGAAGAAAATGACCTAAATGTTATCCAATAATACAAACGTATATATTAGATGCACAAGATTGGTTACAAACCCTAATTGGACAAGAATAAGCCTAAGGAGGATGAAAATGACCTAAATGTTCATCTCATGACACAAATACCAATGATGCACAACATTGGGTAAAAACCCTTATTGGACTAGAACCTAGGGAAGATGAAAATGACCGAAAATGTTAATCCAATGACACAATGAACTTGTTGGATGCACAAGACAGGTTAAAAACCCTAAGGACAAGAATAAGCCTAGGGAGGACGAAAATGACCGAAATGTACATCCAATGACACCAAACAACCTATTGGATGCACAAGATTGATTAAAAACGTTAATTGGACTAGAACAAACCTAAGGAGGACGAAAATGACCTAAATGATCATCCAATGACAAAACTGAACTTATTGGAAGCACAAGATTGGTTAAAAACCCTAATTGGACAAAAATTAACTAGCCTAGGGAGGACAAAAACGACATAAATGTTCATCCAATGACACAAATGAAATTATTGGCTGCACCAGATTGGTTAAAAATCCTAATTGGACAAGAATAAGCTTAGGGAGGACGAAAATTACCTAAATGTTCATCCATGACAAAACACACTTATTGGATGCACAAGATTGGTTAAAAAACCCAAATTGGACAAGAATAAGTCTAGGAAGGACGCAAAAAGTCCTAAATGTTCATCAAATGACACAAAACACAACTATTGGCTGCATAAGATTGGTTAAAACTGCTAATTGGACAAGAATAAGATTAGGGAGGACAAAAATCACCTAAATGTTAATCCTATGACACAAATGAACTTATTTGATGCCCAAGATTGGTTTAAAACCCTAATTGGACAAGAATAAGCCTAGGGAGGACCAAAATGACCTAAATGTTAATCCATGGCACAAACACACCTTTTGGATGCTCAAGATTGGTTAAAATCCCTAATTGGACTAGAATAAAACCTAGGGAGGAATGAAAATGACCTAAATGTTCATCTAATGACACTAATGAACTTATTGGATGCACAAGATTGGTTAAAAACTCTAATTGGACAAGAATAAGCCTAGGGAGGAAGAAAATGACCTAAATGTTCATCCAATGACACAAATGAACTTATTGGTGTTGGAAAAATATGACTTCTTTTGATTAAGAATAAGAGAATTAAGATCAAATCCAACTTGTTCAATTTTAATCCCTATATTAATAATGCAAGATTCATACAGATTATACACAGCGGAAATTTAAGATCACATACAAGATTTAACATGAAAAGTATAGAGAGATAAGAGAGAGTGCACCCAAGATTTATACTGGTTCAGCTGTCAGTTTGACAGCCTACATCCAGTCCTGAAATCCAACAAGATTTCAACCTTTTTCAAATAGAATGAATTGAGATCCTTTACAGATTGTCCAGCTTCCTCCAAGCCTATCTATCTAACTCACACTCACTTCTATTTCTCTACCACTTGATCCTTGGAGTCAATCGCCAAACTCACACAAGATCGAAGTAAAACTTCTTCTTGATGTTCTCACACCAACGAAGATAGCCACCAGTTTCCAAACTGGATTTTCTAAACCTTCAATTACAAAGAGTTGTCTTTTACAAAGAATTAAAGAAGTATCAAGACTTTGACTCAATCACTATATTGGTTCTCACACAAAAAGTATTTGGGCAATGAATGTTTGTGTGGTTGTAAAAGTTTTCCAATAGGTATGTCAAAGATTTTGAAGAATGTGAAAAGTTATTTTCAAAAGTGATTGAATCAGCTTATATATATTCAAAGAAAATACTAGGACAATCGATTGCTCTATCGATTTTATAATGTTTTTAAGGCTGGTTAAATCGATTGCCCAATCGCATTTCTCAGGTCTTGTTTTTCTTGAGTCTTGAACATATAAGCATGAATCGATTTGCTAATCGATTCTTTTAATACATAAATCAGAACTGATACTATGATTATATCAGAATCGACTGAGTAATCGATTATAGGTGTTTTGTTCCAACAACGAGATCAAAACAATCGATTGCTTAGTCGACTTCATAATCACAGTCCTAATCGATTTGGCAATGAGCTGAATCCTTTCTGTAACTTAAAAAAAATAGCTTCAATCGATTCGTCAATCGATTGTGCTGATCACAGTGAATCAGACTTTTTCATCAATCGATTGTGCTGATCAAAGTGGCTCAGACATAAACTTCAATCGATTTGCCAATCGACTGTGCCTGTTATAGAAACCTCAGCTATTTTGTCAAAATCTATTTGCCAATCGATTTATTCAAAAAGGTTCTGATAAATGATTAACTGCAATCGATTGCCTCAAACTTGGAGTTTAAGAAAACTAAATCAATTGATGTCCCAATCGATTTGTTGGATCACATAACTTATTCCTGAATTAAAAAACTTGGTCACAATCGATTTGTCAATCGATTGATTCCATACATGGTTGGTTCTGTGACTTGTAAAATCGATTAATCAATTGATTTCCCAATCGATTGTCCAATAGATTTGTGTAGTGCAAACACTTGTTCTGGGTCAGACAATCGATTTATCAATTGATTCATCAATTGACTTATTGGTTGATTGATTTATATTCATTGGCAAAGGCTTAAGTGTGAGACCATAGTGATTAGTCTACTTAACTTATTACTATGACACCTAATAACACTACACATTTTTGCGTCTTTCTCAAGTGCATCCTCCTCATGAGGTTCAAAGCTATCTAAGTTGGGTTGGTTTGGATCTTCGGTTGCTTGTCTTCCAATCTCAACAATGTCTTCAAAAGACATTTTGAGCCCCAAGTGCTCTTGGATTGCAGCAACATCTTGAACTACGGAGTCCAAAGTTGCTTGAAAGCTTTTATAGAGAGGCCTCCATCTTTGCACTGTGGGCAGCCTATGATGCTATCAGCTCCAACAGCTTAGCCATAATCTCAGATTGTGCTTCAGCAGGCTCAGTCGGTTCCACACTTGGTTGTGGTTGTTCAGTAGTAGTCGGAGCTCTTGTCCATATGCCATTGATACGCTTTAGCTGCATTTGGTTCACTATTTGATTCACCAAATGTTAGGGTGGTTTTGATAGATTCTTCATTGCCCAGAGACACCTTGAAATGCCTCAGAATCTTCGTAACCAGTTGGGGATAGGGTAGTAGATGCTTGCCTTGTGCCGATTCGAACATATTCAGCAGCACAATCCAAGCCCAGCTCATCCTGAGCTCTTTGTACAGTCCCCATAGCAGGATTATGTCCAGCCGCTGTACAACTGCGTGATTTCCAGCTCGAGGTACTAACATCCGTGTTAACACGTACAAAAGCATCTGGTGATGAACTTTCATTTGACTTGTTGGAAGGGAAACCTTCTCAACAAATCCTTCGATCATCAGCTCTTGTGTTGCCGCATGCTTGTCCACTGATGATTCCCAACCTTCATCATCAGGAGCATCTACTGCTCTTCCATCAATGGTGTACCCACATAATGGTAGACCAGTTAACTTAGAGAATTCCTCTTGCCTTTAACTTCAGCGGCAAATCCAGTTTTTGTTAGAATGAAAGTAGAGTAGAATGCTCTTATTAACTTCGGGTAAATCTCCAGTGAGCAAGAAAGAAAATCTGCCAAACCGTGAAATCTCAAATGGTTTCGGAAGGTAAAACCATTTGAATCAAAATATGCAAAATCCAAGGTCCTTGCTTCTTGGATTTTTCTCTTCAAGAATGAATCAGGAAGAGACTTGCCTTCAACTTGTTTATCTTTAGAAGGCAGAACCTTCTTTGGTTGAGTGGAGGTCTTCTTCTTCTTCTGGGTGGCTCCCTTCATAGCATCACCTATTAGTTTTTTCCTTTTGAGGAGCTTTCCTCTTCTTAGTAGGTTCCTGAGAAGTAGCAACTTCTTTTCCTTTATCCTTATCCAAAACCTTGTGTGTGGGTATGGAGACCCTTTTGGCTGGAGGTGAAGGAGGTGGAGGAGGTGAAGGTGTTCTTCCACTTGAAGTAGAAGATGAATCTAGTTAAATGGATTTTGATGAGGAAGACGGACGCCTTGCTGTTTGTTTTACGCAAGCCATTGTAGTTTGTTGATTGAAGATTGATGACTGAGAAAAATTAGATGCAGAAAAATTTGAAGTTGGATGAGTGAACTGAGAGCAGAATATGAAAATAGATTGTGAAATCGATTTAGGATTTTTATAGCACTGTGCAGAATCGATTGCCCTATCGATTGTTTTTCACTTCTGGGTTTACCAAATCGATTGCCCAATCGATTAGGTTAACGTTGTTTAAAAAAAGTATCAGTTACACCCACTTCCAACTGGTATAATTTTTCTCAACGGCCATCTTGTCAATCGATTTCCAAATCGATTTTGTAACTTATCCTTCTTTACTAAATCGATGTCCAAATCGATTGCCTTCTATGTTCAGAAAACTTCAAAACTCAACGTCAATTCCCAAATCGATTGTCATAAGTTCAGGTCCAAAACAAAGTTGATCCAATCGATTTCCCAATCGATGCTCGGGTTTGAGTCTGAAATACTTCTCAAATTTGTAGATGACTTGACCAAACAATCAATTATCCAATCAATTCTTTAAACCATTTTCCAAATATATAATCGATTTACCAATCGATTGAGGTAAAAGCAAACTTCAACAATCATGCTTCTGAGATGTGATCAATCGATTCCAGTGATCGTGACATAGAGAAATAAAACACTAAGTACCAAACAAATCGACTATGCAATCGATTATCGTGTTTCCAATTTTGACAATTTAAAACACTGTGCATCATAAATCGATTATCCAATCGAATTTGTAATGCATTTGTCCTATCTGGTCACAGAATAATCGATGTAGCAATCGATTTGGTCATATTGATCAGATTTCATTAAGATCCATAATACCAAGTTTCATTCTTATAAAGAAGAAACTGTCCTTGGGCAAGGCCTTGGTGAAAATGTCAGCCAACTGATCAGTTGTATTGACATATTCCAGCCTAATCTTGCCCTGTTGGTATTGGTCTCTAAGGAAGTGATGCCTAATCTCTATGTGCTTAGTCCTAGAATGCATGACAGGGTTCTTAGTGATATTAATAGCACTAGTATTATCACACATAATGGGCACTGTACCTAGATCAACACCAAAATCTGAGAGGTGTTGTTGCATCCAAATAATCTGTGCACAACAGCTACCAGCAGCTACATACTCAGCTTCAGCAGTTGAGAGTGCAACACTGTTTTGTTTCTTGCTATGCCAAGAGATAAGAGAGTTCCCTAGTAGTTGGCAAGTACCAGATGTACTCTTTCTGTCCAAATTGCATCCAGCAAAATCAGAATCAGAATAACCAACTAGAGTGCAAGTAGATCCCTTAGGATACCACAAACCTAGATTTTTGGTTCATATGAGATATCTAAAATCCTCTTGACTGCACTAAGGTGGGATTCCTTTGGATTGGCTTGGTATCTAGCACACATGCACACACTAACATGATATCTGGTCTACTAGCTGTTAGGTATAGTAAGGATCCTATCAAGCTTCTAAACACAGTCACATCTACAGTTTTACCCTTCTCATCTTTATCTAAGTAACAGGCTTGACTCATAGGTGTATCAATGGATTTAAACTTATCAAAACCAAATTTCTTTAAAAGATCATTACAGTATTTGGTTTGACTTAGGAAAATGCCATTCTTGCTTTGTTTGATTTGAAATCCCAAGAAGTAAGTTAATTCTCCCATCATGGACATTTCAAATCTACCTTTCACTGTATTTTCAAAATCTTTACAAAGCTTATCATTTGTTGATCCAAATATTATGTCATCAACATAAATTTGGACCAATAGAATGTCTTTTCCTTGTCTTTTGATGAAAAGTGTCTTGTCTACATTTCCCCTTGAAAAAATTTTCTTGTAAGAGGAAATTGCTCAAAATGTCATACCAAGCTCTTGGAGCTTGTTTCAAGCCATAGAGGGCTTTTGTCAGTTTAAACACATGATTTGGAAGCTTAGGATCTTCAAAACCAGGTGTTTGACTCACAAAAACTTCCTCTTGAAAGTCTCCATTTAAAAAGGCACTTTTAACATCCATTTGATAAAGTTTAAAGTCCATTATACATGCATAAGCAAGCAGGATTGTAATGGCTTCTAGTCTAGCTACTGGGCATAGGTTTCATCATAGTCTATTCCCTCTTCTTGGTTGTAACCCTTGGCCACTAACCTAGCTTTATTCCTAGTAATAACACCATTCTCATCCATTTTGTTTCTAAACACCCACCTAGTTCCTATGACATGTTTATCTTCTGGTTTTGGAACTAGAGTCCACACTTGTTTTCTCTCAAACTGATTGAGCTCTTCTTTCATGGCTACTATCTAGTCATGGTCCATAAGAGCTTCCTTTATGTTTTTGGGTTCTATTTGAGAAACAAAGGCAGTAAGGTTGCAAAATTCTCTAAGGGATTTTCTAGTTGAAACTCCTTTGAAATCTCTCCAATCATGTTGTCTATGGGATGGTTTTTGGTAAACTTCCATTCTTTGGGTAAATCATCTTCCCTAATAGGTTCTACACAGTCAAGGTTGGTTGGAACCGCTAATTGGACAAGAATAAGCTTAGGGAGGACAAAAATCACCTAAATGTTAATCCTATGACACAAATGAACTTATTGGATGCACAAGATTGGTTAAAAACCCTAATTGGACAAGAATAAGCCTAGGGAGGACGAAAATGACCTAAATGTTAATCCAATGACACAAACACACCTTTTGGATGCTCAAGATTGGTTAAAACCCCTAATTGGACTAGAATAAACCTAGGGAGAACAAAAATGACCTAAATGTTCGTTCAATGACACTAATGAACTTATTGGATGCACAAGATTGGTTAAAAACTCTAATTGGACAAGAATAAGCCTAGGGAGGAAGAAAATGACCTAAATGTTCATCCAATGACACAAATTAACTTATTGGTGTTGGAAAAATATGACTTCTTTTGATTAAGAATAAGAGAATTAAGATCAAATCCAACTTGTTCAATTTTAATTCCTATACTAATAATGCAAGATTCATACAGATTATACACAGCGGAAATTTAAGATCACATACAAGATTAACATGAAAAGTAAAGAGAGATAAGAGAGAGTGCACCAAGATTTATACTAGTTCAGCTTTCAGTTTGACAGCCTACATCCAGTCCTGAAATCCAACAAGATTTCAGCCTTTTTCAAATAGAATGAATTGAGATCCTTTTGCAGATTGTCCAGCTTCCTCCAAGCCTATCTATCTAACTCACACTCACTTCTATTTGTCTACCACTTGATCCTTGGAGTCAATCCCCAAACTCCCACAAGATCGAAGTAAAACTTCTTCTTGATGATCTCACACCAACGAAGATAGCCACTAGTTTCCAAACTGGATTTTCTAAACCTTCAATTACAAAGAGTTGTCTTTTACAAAGAATTAAAGAAGTATCAAGACTTTGACTCAATCACTATATTGGTTCTCACACAAAAAGTATTTGGGCAATGAATGTTTGTGTGGTTGTAAAACGTTTCTCTCAAAGTGTTTATCAAAAGTTGTTCAAAGGTTGTAAAAGTTTTCCAAAAGGTATGTCAAAGATTTTCAAAGATTGTAAAAAGTTATTTTCAAAAGTGATCGAATCAGCTTATATATATTCAAAGAAAATACCAGGACAATAGATTGCTCAATCGATTTTATAATGTTTTAAGGCTGGTTAAATTGATTGCCCAATCGCATTTCGCAGGTCTTGTTTTTCTTAAGTCTTGAACATATAAGAATGAACCGATTTGCCAATCGATTCTATTAATACATAAATCAGAACTGATACTATGATTATATCAGAATCGATTGAGTAATCGATTATAGGGGTTTTGTTCCAACAACGAGATCAAAACAATCGATTGCTCAGTCGACTTCATAATCACAGTCCTAATCGATTTGGCAATGAGCTGAATCCTTTCTGTAACTTAAAAATATAGCTTCAATCGATTCGTCAATTGATTGTGCTGATCACATTGAATCAGACTTTTTCATCAATCGATTTTCCATTCGATTGTGCTGATCAAAGTGGCTCAGACATAAACTTCAATCGATTTGCCAATCGACTGTGCCTGTTACAGAACCTCAGCTATTTTGTCAAAATCTATTTGCCAATCGATTTATTCAAAAAGGTTCCGATAAATGATTAACTGCAATCGATTGCCTAATCGATTGCCTCAAACTTGGAGTTTAAGAAAACTAAATCAATTGATGTCCCAATTGATATGTTCTTGTCCAATAAACCTGGTGAGGACGAAAATGACCTAAAATGTTAATCCAATGATGCAAATGAACTTATTGGATGCACAAGATAGGTTAAAAACCCTAATTGGACAAGAACAAGCTTAGGGAGGACGAAAACGACCTAAATGTTCATCCAATGACACAAACACACCTATTGGAAGCACAAGATTGGTTAAAAACCCTAGTTGGACAAGAATAAGCCTACAGAGGACGAAAATGACCTAAATGTTCATCAAATGACACGAATACAACTATTTGATGCATAACATTGGTTAAAACCGCTAATTGGACAAGAATAGGCTTAGGGAGGACAAAAATCACCTAAATGTTTAATCCTAAGACACAAATGAACTTATTGGATGCCCAAGATTGGTTAAAAACCCTAATTGGACAAGAATAAGCCTAGGGAGGACGACACTGACTGTAACGCCCCAAACTTTTGATCCAAAAATTACTTAAAAATATTAGTTTTCTTTTAGAAATAACTATAATTTTTTTTTTGAAGTAGTTCATCATGTAATAACTTAAAGATGCGTCAGAAAATGACTTGATATTTTTTTTTTTGTAAAAGAATGTAATGCAATTTACTAAATATTATTTATTCATTTTATTCGCAAAATTAATATTCCAGATATTAGATCAATATTCACTTATGCTCCAAAATAAAATAAAGTCTCTTTAATTGAAATTCAAAATAAGCAAGGTTGACTGAAATTAATTACATTCAATTATTTACCAGCAAATGAAATCTCAATTAAGCATTTCTATTAAAGTCAATAATGAAAAGTAAATAACTTTTACAATGTACGACAAAATTTTTTAGTAATACAAAATTATTTTTTAAAGTAAATGTCTCATTTTCCCACGCGCGTGCACCAATCAAACATCATTCATACGACTGTTGATATCATTAGTACCTAAATATTGGTGTAAGGGTCAGTTCATCCCACAACAAAATTAAACCAAATAATAAATTAACAACTATAAAATATGAATATATAAATCTTTTCGTAATAAAAGATTTTAAAAAAAATTGATTCTTTTAATAGTTCTTAAAAATGTATCGAAAGTCATAGAATGTATCTAAATAAATCAAGTAGCAATCGTATATCAAATAATTAGATCAAAATAAAATAACATAAAAATGTATGCAAGTCATGCATGCTCCTAAACATATATGATCCGGATATAACCAGCCACACAGGCGTCCACACAGAAGTCACCCATACCAATGGGGAAAATTAAACCAGCCACACAGGCGTCCACAAAGATGCATATGATATGTCATGAAATGATAATGATGCTCAAAGATACATATCACCACCCAATTAGATAATCACATAAATCACAAGCCACTTAGGCAACCACAAAGATAACAATATTTAAAATCCAATTCACCAGCCACTTAGGCAACCACAAAGATAATATTTAGAATACATATCACTAGCCACTTAGGCAACCACAAAGATAACAATATTTAAAATGCAAATCACCAACCACTTTGGCAACCACAATGATAAAAATATTTAAAATACAAACCACCAACCAAATCACTTAAACAACCACATAGATAAAATATTCAAAACACAAATCACAAGCCACTTAGGCAACCACAAAAATAATATTATTTAAAACACAAATCGAGGTTTGCCGCTAAACACATCACAAAAATCAACTTAATCATGTTATCATAATTAAAATTAAAACTTTACACCAATTCCCCCAAGACTCATATAGATTTCTTAAAAATCAAAACTTTGAAATGAAATAGCACAAAAATCGAAACTTTAAATTAAAGACATCCAAAAAAATATTACTCATGAGATCATAATAAAAATCATAGCTTTATAATTAAGTACACATAAACAACACACAAATAATAACTTTTACATCAAATATATGACATTAACATATTACTCATGTTATAATAATAAAAATCGAAATTTATAATTAAGTTTATCAAAGCAAACATATTACTCATAAAAATAAAATATTATAGTTAAATTCCTTAAGGCAATTACAAATCAATATTTTTTCTTTTAAGACAACAAGTTTTATATCAATATCTTACAAACTATTAATTTAATATCTAGCCTAACATTGCATGGGGAAAAGCCCTTACCTTAGGCGCTTTCTTTCTTACACCTCTAAATTTGCACGAGAAATAGCTCATGAGGCAGTAATGAATTCAACACCGATAGATATTGGAATTTACGACTCAGAAATTATTTTGAGAGTGTACAAATGACAAATAGGTGTGACAACAAGATGCCTAATAGAAACGTAGGAACATATAAGCTATTTACGTTGCACTATTACCATTGATTTCTTGTCTAAAATTGAAGTGCACTTAATTCCAACATTATACTACCAATAATTACTATTTCTTTAATTTTATTAGGTTGTTACAAAGCCAATTGAAATTTATATGTATGAGTTAATTTGAATTAACTAATAGAGTTCACCATATATTGAAGGGTGTCACACACTAATTTTAATTAAATAAATAAATTAGAGATTGTCACATCACCCTTTTAATTTTTTTTATCTAATAGTTACGAAACTAAAAATTTCATAGAATTATTTTTTGTAGACAATTATAATAAAATTATAATTTTAGTTTAAGAGAGATGAATGCATGAGATACAAAAAGGACAATAGTCTTTTTTGTGTCCTCTCTTAATTGCACAAAAAAAACTTATAATTAAATTTATAATCTTCCTTTAAAAATAATTTAAAGGTGTTTAAAATGAATTAATGCACATTATGTCTCAAGAAACACCATGAATTGTCATAAAATATTGTCATAAAGGAGAGTAAAAGAATGAGTCACTCACTAATTTTTTGTTTTTAATAGGATGAACCAAAAGAATTTTCAAAACACTTATACATAAAGGTTGGTTTCACTAACTCTATAATATTTCTAAAATGAATACTTATTTTATCGCAAATAAAACTAGCAAACAATATAACATATAAATTATAATTTAATTAAATAATTGGACTAATATTTATCAACTAAAATAAATCAAGCAAGACAAGAATATGAATCACACATAACAAAATAAAACAAACATACCTAACACATCAATTCATGATTATCGAAGCTAATCAAATAAAAATGTATATTTATGAAATATAAGGACATTATAAATAGTCCCCATGTAATTGTCACGTCAAAACAATTAATAAAAAATGTAGATTATAATTATTTAGGGTAGAATAGAGTGTGATAAAATTTAATTTTAATTATTTAGCACATAGAATAATTATTAATTTAATAATAGCAATTACTAAAAGATACAATATATAATATATATAAAAATTTGGGGTGTTACACTGACCTAATTGTTAATCCAATCACACAAACACACCTTTTGACGCTCAAGATTGGTTAAAACCCCTAATTGGACTAGAATAAACCTAGGGAGGACGAAAATGACCTAAATGTTCATCCAATGACACAAACACACTTATTGGATGCACAAGATTGGTTAAAAACCTAATTGGACAAGAATAAGCCTAGGGAGGATGAAAATGACCTAATGTTCATCCAATGACACAAATGAACTTATTGGATGCACAAGATTTGTTAAAAACCCTAATTGGACAAGAATAAGCCTAGGGAGGACGAAATGACCTAAATGTTCATCCAACGACACAAATGACACTGGATGCACAAGATTGGTTAAAAACCCTAGTTGGACAAGAATAAGTCTAGGGAGGACGAAAAAGACCTATATGTTAATTCGATGACAACAAACACCCTATTGGATGCACAAGATTGGTTAAAACCGCTAATTGGACAAGAATAAGCCTAGGGAGGACGAAAATGACCGAATGTTCATCCAATGACACAAGCATACCTATTGGATGCACAGATTGGTTAAAAACCTTAGTTGGACTAGAATAACCTTGTGAGGACGAAAATGACCTAAATGTTAAGCCAATGATGCGAAATGAACTTTTTGATGCACAAGATTGGTTAAAAACCCTAATTGGACAAGAACAAGCCTATGGGGGACGAAATGACATAAATGTTCATCCAATGACACAAACACACTATTGGATGCACAAGATTGGTTAATTCCCTAGTTGGACAAGAATAAGCCTATGCAGGACGAAAATGACCTAAATGTTAATCCAATGATACAAATAAAATTATTGGATGCACAAGACGGGTTAATAACCCTAATTGGACAAGAATAAGCCTTGGAGGAACAAAATGACCAAAATGTTCATCCAATGACACAAACATACCAATTGGATGCACAAGATCTGTAAAAAACCTAATTGGACTAGAATAAACCTAGGGAGGACGAAAATGACCTAAATGTTTATCCAATGATACAAATGAACTTATTGGATGCACAAGATTGGCTTAAAACCCTAATTGGACAGGAATAAACCTAAGGAGGACGAAAATGAGCTAATGTTCATCCAATGACACAAACACACCTAAATGTTAATACAATGACACAAACACTCCTATTGGATGCACAAAATTGGTTAAAAACCTAATTGGACCAGAATAAGCATCGAGAGTATGTAAATGACCTAAAATGTAATCCAATTGATATGAACGAACTTATTGGATGCACAACATTGGTTAATAACCCTAATTGGACAATAAAAAGCCTAGCGAGGACAAAAATGACCTAATGTTCATCCAATGACACAAACACACCTGTTTGGATGCATAAGATTGGTTAAAAAACCCTATATGGACAAGAATAAGTCTGGGGAGACGAAAATGACCTAAACGAAAATGTTCAGAATAACAATGACAATGACCTATTGGATGCACAAGATTGGTTAAAACCCTAATTGGACAAGAACAAGCCTAGGGAGGACGAAAATGAGCTAAATGTTCATCCCATTGACACAAAACACTACCAATTGGATGCACAAGATTGGTTAAAAACCCTAATTGGACTAGAATAACCTAGGGAGGATGAAAATGACCTAAATGTTCATCCAATGACACAAATGAACTTATTGGATGCACAAGACGGTTAAAAACCCTAAGTGGACAAATGAATAAGCTTAGGGAGAAAATGACGAAAATTACGAAACATTAAAGAATTCACCCAATGACACAATGAACGGAACATTAGATTGGTTAAAAAACTATTTCGACAAGAATAAGCCTAGGGAGGACGAAAATGACCAAAATGACATAAATTCATCCAAATGACACAAATGAACTTATTGGTGCACAAGATTGTTTAAAACCCTAATTGGACAAGAATTAGCTGGGAGGACAGAATAAGCTAGGGAGGGTTAAAAATGGACATAAATTTTTCATCCAATGAGACAAATGAACATATTGGATGCACTGATTGGTTAAACCCTAATTGACAAGAATAAGCCTAGAAGGACGAAAATTTACCTAAATGTTCATCCAATAACAAAAACACACCTATTGGATGCACAAAGATTGGTATAAAAACCCTAATTGGACAAGAATAAGCCTAGGGAGGCGAAAATGACCAATGTTCATCCCAATGACACAAACACACCTATTGATGCATAAGATTGGTTAAAACCCATAATTCGACAGAATAAGCCTAGGGAGAACGAAAGACCTAAATATGTTCGTTCAATGACACAAAAAAACTTATTGGAATGCACAAGATGGTTAAAAACTCTAATTGGACAAGAATAAGCCTAGGGAGGACGAAAATGACCTAATGTTCATCCAATGACACAAAACACCTATTGGATCTCAAGATTGGTTAAAAACCCTAATTGGACAAAATAAGCCTAGGAGGACAAAATGACCTAAATGTTCATCCAATGACACAAACACACCTATTGGATGCTCAAGATTGGTTTAAAAAACTAATTGGACAAGAATAAGCCTAGGAGGACGAAAATGGACCTAAATGTTCATCCAATGACACAAACATACTTATTGGATGCACAAGATTGGTTAAAAACCACTAATTGGACAAGAATAAGCCTAGAGAGACAAAAATGACCTAATATGTTCATCCAATGACACAAACACACTTATTGGATGCACAAGATTGGTTATAAACCCTAATTGGACAAGATAAAGTTTGGATGGACGAAAATGACCTAAATGTTCATCCAATGACACAAACACACCTATTGGATACACAAGAATTGGTTAAAAACACTAATTGGACTAGACAATCTAGAGAGGACAAATGACCCTATTATGTTCATCCAATGACACAATGACACTTATTGATGAACAAGATTGGTTAAACCCTAATCGACAAGATAAGCCTAGGGAGGACGAAATGACCTAAATGTTCATCCAATGACACAAACACACTTATTGTGTCACAAGATTGGTTAATAAACCTATTGGACTATAACAATTTCTAGGATGGACGAAAATGACCTAAATGTTAACTCTAATGGCACAAAATGAACTTATTGGCTGATAAGATTGGTTAAAAACGCTAATTCGACAAGAATAAGCCTAGGGAGGACGAAAATGACCTAAATGTTCATCCAATGACAAAAAACACACCAACGGATACACAAGACCCAATTGGACTAAATAAACCTAGGGATGACCTACCAATGACATCAAACACCCGTATTGGATGCACAAGATTGGTTAAAAAACCCTAATTGGTTAGATTAAACCTTAGGGAGGACGAAAATGACCTAAATGTTAATCGAATGACACAAATGGAACCTATTGGATGCACAAGATTGGTTAAAAACCCTAATTGGACAAGAATAAGCCTAGGGAGGACGAAAATGACCTAAATGTTCATCCAATGACACAAACACAACTTATTGGATGCACAAGATTGGTTAAAAACCCCTAATTGGACAAGAATAAGCCTAGGGAGGACGAAAATGACCTAAATGTTCATCCAATGACACAAATGAACTTATTGGATGCACAAGATTGGTTAAAAACCCTAATTGGACAAGAATAAGCCTAGGGAGGACGAAAATGACCTAAATGTTCATCCAATGACACAAACACACCTATTGGATGCACAAGATTGGTTAAAAACCTAATTGGACAAGAATAAGCCTAGGGAGGACGAAAATGACCTAAATGTTCATCCAATGACACAAAATAACTTATTGGATGCACAAGATTGGTTAAAAACCCTAATTGACAAGAATAAGCCTAGGGAGGACGAAAATGACCTAAATGTTCATCCAATGACACAAATGAACATATTGGGATGCTGCAAGATTGGTTAAAACCTCCTAATTGGACTAGAATAAGCCTAGGGAGAACGAAATGAACCTATATGTTCGTCTATGACCACTAATGAACTTATTGGATGCACAAGATTGGTTAAAAACTAATTGGACAAGAATAAGCCTAGGGAGGAAGATTAATGACCTAAATGTTCATCCAATGACACAAACACACCTTATTCGATTTGCTCAAGATTGGTTAAACCCTAATTTGGACTAGAAAAACCTAGGGAGGACAAAAATGACCTAAATGTTCGTTCAGATGACACTAATGAACTATTGGATGCACAAGATTGGTTAAAAACTCTAATGACAAAGGAATAAGCCTAGTGAGGAAGAAAATGACCTAAATGTTCATCCAATAAACAAATATACTTATTCGATTCACAAGATTGGTTAAAAACCCTAATTGGGACAAAATAAACCTTAGAGGACAAAAATGACCTAAATTGTTCATCCAACGACACAAACACAACTATTGGATGCACAAGATTGGTTAAAAACCCTAATTGGACAAGAATAAACCTAGGGAGGACGAAAATGACCTAAATGTTCATCATCCAATGACACAAATGAACTTATTGGATGCACAAGATTGGTTAAAAACCCTAATTGGACAAGAATAAGCCTAGGGAGGACGAAAATGACCTAAATGTTCATCCAATGACACAAAATGACACTTATTGGATGCACAAGATTGGTTAAAAACCCTAATTGGACAAGAATAAAGCCTAGGGAGGACGAAAATGACCTAAATGTTCATCCAATGACACAAAATGAACTATATTGATGCACAAGATTGGTTAAAAAACCCTAATTGGACAAGAATAAGCCTAGGGAGGACGAAAATGACCTAAATGTTCATCCAATGACACAAATGAACTTATTGGATGCACAAGATTGGTTAAAAACCTAATTGGACAGAATAAAGCCTAGGAGGACGAAAATGACCTAAATGTTCATCCAATGACACAAACACACTTAATGGATGCACAAGATGGTTATAAACCCTATTGACTATAATAACCTGGATGGACGAAAAGACCTAAATTAATCTAATGACACAAATGACTTATTGGTGCACAAGATGGTTTAAAACAGCTTAATCTGACAAGAATAAGCCTAGGGAGGACGAAGATGACTCTAATGTTCATCAATGACACAAACACACCTATTGGATACACAAGATTGATGTTAAAACTTAATTGGACTAGAATAACCTAGGAAGGACGAAATGACCTAAAATGTTCATCCAATGACACAACACACGTATTGGATGAAACCAAGATTTGGTTAAAACCCTAAATACAATAACAAAACTAGGGAGGACGAAAATGACCTAATGTTCATCGAATGACACAAATGACAACTTATCGGAGCACAAGATTGTTAACAACCCTAATTGGACAAGAATAAACCTAGGAGGACGAAAAATACCTAAATGTTCATCCAATGACACAACACAACCTATTGTGCACAAGATGAGTTAAAAAACCTAGTGGACAAGTATATAACGAAAATACCTAGGTTCACAATGACAAACACCTACCGGATGCACAAATGTGTAAAACATTAATTGGACAAGAGTAGGTCTAGGAAGGACGAAAATGACCTCAATGTTCATCCAATGACACAACTGAACTTATGAGAGCACAAGATTGGTTAAAAACCCTATTGCGACAAGAATAAGCATAGGAGGACGAAATGACATAAATGTTCATCCAATGACACAACACACACTATTGGCTGCACTTAGATTGGTAAAAACCCTAGTTGGACAAGAACAAGTTTAGGAGAACGAGGATTACGTTCATCAATAACAATCACCTATGATGCACAAGATTGGTTAAAACCAATGACAAGAAATAATTCTAGGAAGACGAAACACACCAATGACAAATGAACATATTGGATGCACAAGATGGTTAAAAACCCATAATGGACAAGAATAAATCTAGGGAGGACGAAATGACCTAAATGTTCATCTAATGACACAAAACATCTTATTGGATGCACACAGATGGTTACAAACCCTAGTTGGACAAGAAATAAGCCTAGGAGCGACGATAATGACCTAAATGTTAATCCAATGGACACAAACACCCTATTGAATGCACAAGATTGGTAATAACCCTAATTGACTAGAATAAACCTAGGATGACGAAAATTGACCTAAATGTTCGCTCCAATGACACTAATGAACTTATTGGATGCACAAGATGGTTAACAACCTAATTGGACAAGAATAAGCCTAGGGAGACGAAAATGACCTAAATGTTTCATCCATTGACACAAAACACTTTATTGGATGCACAAGATTGTTTAAAACCTATTGGACAAGAATAAGCCTAGGGGGGATGAAAATGACCTAATGTTCATCCATGCACAAAACACACCTAATGGATGCACAAGATTGGGTTAAAACCCTAGGGGACAAGAATAGCCTAGGAGGACAAAAAGACCTAAATGTTCATCCAATGACACAGGACACGCCTATTGATGCAAATTGGTTAAAAACCCTAATGGCTAGAATAAATCAGAGAGGACAAAATACCTATAGTGTTCATTCCAATGACACAAAAACAAATTATTGAATGCACAAGATTGGTTAAAAACCCTGAATTGGACAAAATAAGCCTAGGGAGACGAAAATACCTAAATGTTCATCCAATGACACAAACACAACCTATTGGTACCACAAGATTGGTTAAAAAACCCTAATTGGACTAGAACAATTCTAGGGAGGACGAAAATGACCTAAATGTTCATCCAATGGACACAAATGAATTATTGGATGAATAAGATTGGTAAAAAAACCCTAATTCGACAAGAAAAGCCTAGGGAGGACGAAAATGACCTGAAATGTTCATTCAATGACACAAACACACTTATGATGGCACCAAAGGGTTATAACGCCTAATTGGACATAATAAGCCTAGGATGGACAAAAATGACCTTAAATGTTAATCCAATGACACAAATGAATCTATTGGCTGCACCAGATTGGTTAGATACCTTAATTGGACAAGAATAAAGCTAGGGAGGACGAAAATGACCTAAATGTTCATCCAATGACAAAAACACACCAATTGGATGCACAAGATTGGTTAAAAACCTTAATTGGACAAGAATAAACCTAGGGAGGACGAAATGACCTAAATGTTCATCCAATGACACAAATGAACTAATTGGATGCACAAGATTGGTTAAAAACCCTAATTGGACAAGAATAACCTAGGGAGGACGAAAATGACCTAAATGTTCATCCAATGACACAAATGAACTTATTGGATGCACAGATTGGTTAAAAACCCTAATTGGGACAGAATAAGCCTAGGGAGGACGAAAATGACCTAAATCGATGTTCATCCAATGACACAAACACACCTATATTGAGATGCACAAGATTGGTTAAAAACCCTAATTGGACAAGAATAAGCCTTAGGGAGGACGAAATGACCTAAATGTTCATCCAATACACAAATGAACTTATTGGATGCACAAGATTGGTTAAAAACCCTAATTGGAAAAAGAATAAGCCTAGGGAGGACGAAAATGACCTAAATGTTCATCCAATGACACAAATAAAATTATTGGATGCACAAGATTGGTTTAAAAAACCCTAATTGGACAAGAATAAGCTAGGGAGGACGAAAATGACCTAAATGTTCATCCAATGACACAAAACTGAACTTATTGGATGCACAAGATTGGTTAAAACCCCTAATGGACAAGGAATAAGCCTAGGGAGGACGAAAATGACCCTAAATGTTCATCCAATGACACAATATGAACTTATTGGATGCACAAGATTGGTTAAAACCCTAATTGGACAAGAATAACCTAGGAGGACGAAAATGACCTAAATGTTCATCCAATGACACAACGAACTTATTGATGCACAAGATTGGTTAAAAACCCTATTGGACAAGAATAAGCCTAGGGAGGACGAAAATGACCTAAATGTTCATCCAATGACACAAATGAACTTATTGGATGCACAAGATTGGTTTAAAAACCCTAATTGGACAAGAATAAGACCTAGGGAGGACGAAAATGACCTAAAATGTTCATCCAATGACACAAATGAACTTATTGGATGCACAAGATTGGTTAAAACCCTAATTGGACAAGAATAAGCCTAGGGAGGACGAAAATGACCTAAATGTCATCCAATGACACAAATGAACTTATTGGATGCACAAGATTGTTAAAAATCCTAATTGGACAAGAATAAGCCTAGGGAGGACGAAAAATGACCTAAATGTTGACACAATTGAACTTATGATGCAGATTGGTTAAAAACCCTAATTGGACAAGAATAAGAGGGAGGACGAAAATGACCTAAATGTTCATCCAATGACACAAACACACCTATTGGATGCACAAGATTGGTTAAAAAACCCTAATTGGACAGAATAAGCCTAGGGAGGACGAAAATGACCTAAATGTTCATCCAATGACACAAATGAACTTATTGGATGCACAAGATTGGTTAAAAACCCTAATTGGACAAGAATAAGCCTAGGAGGACGAAAATGACCTAAATGTTCATCCAATGACACAAATGACTTATTGGATGCACAAGATTGGTTAAAAACCCTAATTGGACAAGAATAAGCCTAGGGAGGACGAAAATGAACCTAAATGTTCATCCAATGACACAAATGAACTTATTGGATGCACAAGATTGGTTAAAACCCCTAATTGGACAAGAATAAGACTAGGGAGGACGAAAATGACCTAAATGTTCATCCAATTACACAAATGCCTGGAACTACCTAAATGTTCATCGAATGACACAACACACCTATTGGATGCACAAGATTGGTTAAAAACCCTAATTGGACAAGAATAAAGCCTAGGGAGGACGAAAATGACCTAAATGTTAATCAAACACAAATGAACTTATTGATGCCACCAATTGGTTAAAAACATAATTGGACAAGAATAAGCCCGAAAATGACCTAAATGTTCATCCAATGAACAAAAGACACTATTGGATGCACAAGATTGGTTAAAACCCTTATTGGAAAGAATAAGCCTAGGGAGGACTAAATGACCTAAATGTTCATCCAATTACCACAAATGAACTTATTGGATGCACAAGATTGGTTAAAAAAACCCTAATTGCACAAGAAGTAAGCCTAGGGAGGACGAAAATGACCTAAATGATATCCAATGACACAAATGACCTATGGATGCATTGTTAAACACCCCTAACTGCACAAGAATACCTAGGGAGGACGAAAATGACTAAATGTTCATCCATTGACACCAAATGAACTTATTGGATGCACAAGTAGGTTAAAACCCTAATGGGACAAGAATAAGCCTAGGGAGGACGAAATGACCTAAATGTTCATCCAATTACACAAATGAACTTATTGGATGCACAAGATTGGTTAAAAAACCCTAATTGGACAAGAATAAGCCTAGGGGAGGGACGAAAATGACTAAATGTTCATCCAATGAACAAATGAACTTATGATGCACAAGATGGTAAAAACTTGAATTGGACTAGAATAAGTCTAGGTAGGCGAAATGACGCTAAATGTTCATCCAATGACAACAAAACAACAACCTATAGATGCACAGATGGGTTAAAATCCTAATTGGACAAGATAAACCTAGGGGGACGAAAATGACCTTAAATGTTATCCATTGACACATGAACATATTTGATGCACAAATTGGTTTTAAAACCTTTATTGGACTGATAACTAGGAGGACGAAAAGGCTAAATAATGTTAATCCAATGCACAAACAATATTGGATGCACAAGATTGGTTAAACCCAATTGGATAGAATAAACTAGGGAGACGAAAGGACTTAAATGTTAATCCCAATGACACAAAATGAACTATTGCATGCACAAGATTGGTTAAATAACCTTAATTGGACAAGAATAGTCTAGGTAGGACGAAAATGACCTAAATGTTCATTCCAATGACACAAACACACCTTAGGTGCACAAGAAGATTGGTTAAAAACCTTAATTGGACAAGAATAAGCCTAGGGAGGACGAAAAATGACCTAAATGTTCATCCAATGACACAAATGAACTTATTGGATGCACAAGATTGGTTAAAAACCCTAATTGGACAAGAATAAGCCTAGGGAGGACGAAAATGACCTAAATGTTCATCCAATGACACAAACACACCTATTGGATGCACAAGATTGGTTAAAAACCCTAATGGACAAGAATAAGCCTAGGAGGACGAAAATGACCTAAATGTTCATCCAATGACACAAATGAACTATTGGATGCACAAGATTGGTTAAAAACCTAAATGGAACAAGAATAAGCCTAGGGAGGACGAAAATGACCTAAATGTTCATCCAATGACACAAATGAACTTATTGGATGCACAAGATTGGTTAAAAACCCTAATTGGACAAGAATAAGCCTAGGAGAGACGAAAATGACCTAAATGTTCATCCAATGACACAAATGAACTTATTGGATGCACAAGATTGGTTAAAAACCCTAATTGGACAGAATAAGCCTAGGGAGGACGAAAATGACCTAAATGTTCATCCAATGACACAAATGAACTTATTGGATGCACAAGATTGGTTAAAAAAAACCTAAATTGGACAAGAATAAGCCTAGGGAGGACGAAAATGACCTAAATGTTCATCCAATGACACAAATGAACTTATTGGATGCACAAGATTGGTTAAAAACCCTAATTGACACAGAATAAAGCCTAGGGAGGACGAAAATGACCTAAATGTTCATCCAATGACACAAATGAACTTATTGGATGCACAAGATTGGTTAAAAACCCTAATTGGACAAGAATAAGCCTAGGGAGGACGAAAAAAATGACCTAAATGTTCATCCAATGACACAAATGAACTTATTGGATGCACAAGATTGGTTAAAAACCCTAATTGGACAAGAATAAGCCTAGGGAGGACGAAAAATGACCTAAATGTTCATCCAATGACACAAATGAACTTATTGGATGCACAAGATTGGTTAAAAACCTAAATTGGACAAGAATAAGCCTAGGGAGGACGAAAATGACCTAAATGTTCATCCAATGACACAAAACACACCTATATTGGATGCACAAGATTGGTTAAAAAACCTAATTGGACAAGAATAAGCTAGGGAGGACGAAAATGACCTAAATGTTCATCCAATGACACAAATGAACTATTGGATGCACAAGATTGGTTAAAAACCCTAATTGGACAAGAATAAGCCTAGGGAGGACGAAAAAATGACCTAAATGTTCATCCAATGACACAAATGACCTATTGGATGCACAAGATTGGTTAAAAACCCTAATTGGACAAGAATAAGCCTAGGGAGGACGAAAAATGACCTAAATGTTCATCCAATGACACAAACAAATGAACTTATTGGATGCACAAGATTGGTTAAAAACCTAAATTGGACAAGAATAAGCCTAGGGAGGACGAAAATGACCTAAATGTTCATCCAATGACACAAATGAACCTATTGGATGCACAAGATTGGTTAAAAACCCTAATTGGACAAGAATAAGCCTAGGGAGGACGAAAATGACCTAAATGTTCATCCAATGACACAAATGACACTTATTGGATGCACAAGATTGGTTAAAAAAACCCTAATTGGACAAGAATAAGCCTGCGAGGACGAAAATGAGGACGAAAATGACCTAAATGTTCATCCAATGACACAAATGACTTATTGGATGCACAAGATTGGTTAAAAACCCTAAATTGGACAAGAATAAGCCTAGGGAGGACGAAAATGACCTAAATGTTCATCCAATGACACAAATGAACTTATTGGATGCACAAGATTGGTTAAAAACCTAATTGGACAAGAATAAGCCTAGGGAGGACGAAAATGACCTAAATGTTCATCCAATGACACAAATGAACTTATTGGATGCACAAGATTGGTTAAAAACCCTAATTGGACAAGAATAAGCCTAGGGAGACGAAAATGACCTAAATGTTCATCCAATGACACAAATGACACTTATTGGATGCACAAGATTGGTTAAAAACCCTAATTGGACAAGAATAAGCCTAGGGAGGACGAAAATGACCTAAATGTTCATCCAATGACACAAATGACACTGAATTGGATGCACAAGATTGGTTTAAAACCCTAATTGGACAAGAATAAGCCTAGGGAGAGGACGAAAATGACCTAAATGTTCATCCAATGACACAAATGACACTATTTGGATGCACAAGATTGGTTAAAAAAACCCTAATTGGACAGAATAAACCTAGGGAGGACGAAAATGACCTAAATGTTCATCCAATGACACAAATGAACTATTGGATGCACAAGATTGGTTAAAAACCCTAATTGGACAAGAATAAGCCTAGGGAGGACGAAAAATGACCTAAATGTTCATCCAATGACACAAACACACTTATTGGATGCACAAGATTGGTTAAAAACCCTAATTGGACAAGAATAAGCCTAGGGAGGACGAAAATGACCTAAATGTTCATCCAATGACACAAATGAACTTATTGGATGCACAAGATTGGTTAAAAAACCTAATTGGACAAGAATAAGCCTAGGAGGACGAAAATGACCTAAATGTTCATCCAATGACACAAAAATGACTTATTGGATGCACAAGATTGGTTAAAAACCTAATTGGACAAGAATAAGCCTAGGGAGGACGAAAATGACCTAAATGTTCATCCAATGACACAAAAACAACTTATTGGATGCACAAGATTGGTTAAAAAACCTAATTGGACAAGAATAAGCCTAGGGAGGACGAAAATGACCTAAATGTTCATCCAATGACACAAATGAACTTATTGGATGCACAAGATTGGTTAAAAACCCTAATTGGACAAGAATAAGCCTAGGGAGGACGAAAATGACCTAAATGTTCATCCAATGACACAAATGACACTTATTGGATGCACAAGATTGGTTAAAAACCTAATTGGACAAGAATAAGCCTAGGGAGGACGAAAATGACCTAAATGTTCATCCAATGACACAAAATGAACTTATTGGATGCACAAGATTGGTTAAAAACCCTAATTGGACAAGAATAAGCCTAGGGAGGACGAAAATGACCTAAATGTTCATCCAAATGACACAAAAATGACACTTATTGGATGCACAAGATTGGTTTAAAAAACCCTAATTGGACAAGAATAAGCCTAGGGAGGACGACGAAAATGACCTAAATGTTCATCCAATGACACAAATGAACTATTGGATGCACAAGATTGGTTAAAAACCCTAATTGGACAAGAATAAGCCTAGGGAGGACGAAAATGACCTAAATGTTCATCCAATGACACAAACACACTATTTGGATGCACAAGATTGGTTAAAAACCCTAATTGGACAAGAATAAGCCTAGGGAGGACGAAAATGACCTAAATGTTCATCCAATGACACAAATGAACTTATTGGATGCACAAGATTGGTTAAAAACCCTAATTGGACAAGAATAAGCCTAGGGAGGACGAAAATGACCTAAATGTTCATCCAATGACACAAACACACCTATTGGATGCACAAGATTGGTTAAAAACCCTAATTACACAAGAATAAGCCTAGGGAGGACGAAAATGACCTAAATGTTCATCCAATGACACAAATGAACTTATTGGATGCACAAGATTGGTTAAAAACCCTAATTGGACAAGAATAAGCCTAGGGAGGACGAAAATGACAAAAATGTTCATCCAATGACACAAATGAACTTATTGGATGCACAAGATTGGTTAAAAACCCTAATTGGACAAGAATAAGCCTAGGGAGGACGAAAATGACCTAAATGTTCATCCAATGACACAAATGAACTTATTGGATGCACAAGATTGGTTAAAAACCCTAATTGGAAGAATAAGCCTAGGGAGGACGAAAATGACCTAAATGTTCATCCAATGACACAAATGACCTATTGGATGCACAAGATTGGTTAAAAACCTAATTGGACAAGAAATAAGCCTAGGGAGGACGAAAATGACCTAAATGTTCATCCAATGACACAAATGAACTTATTGGATGCACAAGATTGGTTAAAAACCCTAATTGGACAAGAATAAGCCTAGGGAGGACGAAAATGACCTAAATGTTCATCCAATGACACAAATGAACTTATTGGATGCACAAGATTGGTTAAAAACCCTAATTGGACAAGAATAAGCCTAGGGAGGACGAAAATGACCTAAATGTTCATCCAATGACACAAAAATGACACTTATTGGATGCACAAGATTGGTTAAAAAAACCCTAATTGGACAAGAATAAGCCTAGGGAGGACGAAAATGACCTAATGTTCATCCAATGACACAAATGAACTTATTGGATGCACAAGATTGGTTTAAAAACCCTAATTGGACAAGAATAAGCCTAGGGAGGACGAAAATGACCTAAATGTTCATCCAATGACACAAATGAACTTATTGGATGCACAAGATTGGTTAAAAACCCTAAATTTGGACAAGAATAAGCCTAGGGAGGACGAAAATGACCTAAATGTTCATCCAATGACACAAATGAACTTATTGGATGCACAAGATTGGTTAAAAACCCTAATTGGACAAGAATAAGCCTAGGGAGGACGAAAATGACCTAAATGTTCATCCAATGACACAAACACACTATTGGATGCACAAGATTGGTTAAAAACCCTAATTGGACAAGAATAAGCCTAGGGAGGACGAAAATGACCTAAATGTTCATCCAATGACACAAATGAACTTATTGGATGCACAAGATTGGTTAAAAACCTAATTGGACAAGAATAAGCCTAGGGAGGACGAAAATGACCTAAATGTTCATCCATGACACAAACACAACCTATTGGATGCACAAGATTGGTTAAAAACCCTAATTGGACAAGAATAAGCCTAGGGAGGACGAAAATGACCTAAATGTTCATCCAATGACACAAATGAACTTATTGGATGCACAAGATTGGTTAAAAACCCTAATTGGACAAGAATAAGCCTAGGGAGAGACGAAAATGACCTAAATGTTCATCCAATGACACAAATGAACTTATTGGATGCACAAGATTGGTTAAAAAACCCTAATTGGACAAGAATAAGCCTAGGGAGGACGAAAATGACCTAAATGTTCATCCAATGACACAAACACACTTATTGGATGCACAAGATTGGTTAAAAACCCTAATTGGACAAGAATAAGCCTAGGGAGGACGAAAAAATGACCTAAATGTTCATCCAATGACACAAATGAACTTATTGGATGCACAAGATTGGTTAAAAACCCTAATTGGACAAGAATAAGCCTAGGGAGGACGAAAATGACCTAAATGTTCATCCAATGACACAAATGACACTTATTGGATGCAAGATTGGTTAAAAACCCTAATTGGACAAGAATAAAGCCTAGGGAGGACGAAAATGACCTAAATGTTCATCCAATGACACAAATGAACTTATTGGATGCACAAGATTGGTTAAAAACCCTAATTGGACAAGAATAAGCCTAGGGAGGACGAAAATGACCTAAATGTTCATCCAATGACACAAATGAACTTATTGGATGCACAAGATTGGTTAAAAACCCTAATTGGACAAGAATAAGCCTAGGGAGGACGAAAATGACCTAAATGTTCATCCAATGACACAAATGACACCTATTGGATGCACAAGATTGGTTAAAAACCCTAATTGGACAAGAATAAGCCTAGGGGAGGACGAAAATGACCTAAATGTTCATCCAATGACACACAAAACACACTTATTGGATGCACAAGATTGGTTAAAAACCCTAATTGGACAAGAATAAGCCTAGGGAGGACGAAAATGACCTAAATGTTCATCCAATGACACAAATGAACTATTGGATGCACAAGATTGGTTAAAAAACCCTAATTGGACAAGATAAGCCTAGGGAGGACGAAAATGACCTAAATGTTCATCCAATGACACAAATGAACTTATTGGATGCACAAGATTGGTTAAAAACCCTAATTGGACAAGAATAAGCCTAGGGAGGACGAAAATGACCTAAATGTTCATCCAATGACACAAACACACCTATTGGATGCACAAGATTGGTTAAAAACCTAATTGGACAAGAATAAGCTAGGGAGGACGAAAATGACCTAAATGTTCATCCAATGACACAAATGAACTTATTGGATGCACAAGATTGGTTAAAAACCCTAATTGGACAAGAATAAGCCTAGGGAGGACGAAAATGACCTAAATGTTCATCCAATGACACAAACACACCTATATGATGCACAAGATTGGTTAAAAACCCTAATTGGACAAGAATAAGCCTAGGGAGGACGAAAATGACCTAAATGTTCATCCAATGACACAAATGAACTTATTGGATGCACAAGATTGGTTAAAAACCCTAATTGGACAAGAATAAGCCTAGGGAGGACGAAAATGACCTAAATGTTCATCCAATGACACAAATGACACTTATTGGATGCACAAGATTGGTTAAAAACCCTAATTGGACAAGAATAAGCCTAGGGAGGACGAAAATGACCTAAATGTTCATCCATGACACAAACACACCTATTGGATGCACAAGATTGGTTAAAAACCCTAATTGGACAAGAATAAGCCTAGGGAGGAACGAAAATGACCTAAATGTTCATCCAATGACACAAATGAACTATTTGGATGCACAAGATTGGTTAAAAACCCTAATTGGACAAGAATAAGCCTAGGGAGGACGAAAATGACCTAAATGTTCATCCAATGACACAAAAACACATATTGGATGCACAAGATTGGTTAAAAACCCTAATTGGACAAGAATAAGCCTAGGGAGGACGAAAATGACCTAAATGTTCATCCAATGACACAAACACACCTATTGGATGCACAAGATTGGTTAAAAACCCTAATTGGACAAGAATAAGCCTAGGGAGGACGAAAATGACCTAAATGTTCATCCAATGACACAAACACACCTATTGGATGCACAAGATTGGTTAAAAACCCTAATTGGACAAGAATAAAGCCTAGGGAGGACGAAAATGACCTAAATGTTCATCCAATGACACAAAAATGAACCTATTGGATGCACAAGATTGGTTAAAAACCCTAATTGGACAAGAATAAGCCTAGGGAGGACGACGAAAATGACCTAAATGTTCATCCAATGACACAAACACACCTATTGATGCACAAGATTGGTTAAAAAACCCTAATTGGACAAGAATAAGCCTAGGGAGGACGAAAATGACCTAAATGTTCATCCAATGACACAAATGACACCTATTGGATGCACAAGATTGGTTAAAAACCCTAATTGGACAAGAATAAGCCTAGGGAGGACGAAAATGACCTAAATGTTCATCCAATGACACAAACACACCTATTGGATGCACAAGATTGGTTAAAAACCCTAATTGGACAAGAATAAGCCTAGGGAGGACGAAAATGACCTAAATGTTCATCCAATGACACAAATGAACCTATTGGATGCACAAGATTGGTTAAAAACCCTAATTGGACAAGAATAAGCCTAGGAGGACGAAAAATGACCTAAATGTTCATCCAATGACACAAATGACACTTATTGGATGCACAAGATTGGTTAAAAACCCTAATTGGACAAGAATAAGCCTAGGGAGGACGAAAATGACCTAAATGTTCATCCAATGACACAAACACACTATTGGATGCACAAGATTGGTTAAAAACCCTAATTGGACAAGAATAAGCCTAGGGAGGACGAAAATGACCTAAATGTCATCCAATGACACAAAACACCTATTGGATGCACAAGATTGGTTAAAAACCCTAATTGGACAAGAATAAGCCTAGGGAGGACGAAAATGACCTAAATGTTCATCCAATGACACAAATGAACTTATTGGATGCACAAGATTGGTTAAAAACCTAAATGGACAAGAATAAGCCTAGGGAGGACGAAAATGACCTAAATGTTCATCCAATGACACAAATGAACTTATTGGATGCACAAGATTGGTTAAAAACCCTAATTGGACAAGAATAAGCCTAGGGAGGACGAAAATGACCTAAATGTTCATCCAATGACACAAAACACACCTATTGGATGCACAAGATTGGTTAAAAACCCTAATTGGACAAGAATAAGCCTAGGGAGGACGAAAATGACCTAAATGTTCATCCAATGACAAATGAACCTATTGGATGCACAAGATTGGTTAAAAACCCTAAACCCTAGATGGACAAGAATAACAGGAACCTAAATGTTCATCCAATGACACAAATGAACCTATTGGATGCACAAGATTGGTTAAAAACCCTAATTGGACAAGAATAAGCCTAGGGAGGGACGAAAATGACCTAAATGTTCATCCAATGACACAAATGACACCTATTGGATGCACAAGATTGGTTAAAAAACCCTAATTGACTAGAATAAGCCTAGGAGGACGAAAATGACCTAAATGTTCATCCCAATGACACAAACACACTTATTGGATGCACAAGATTGGTTAAAACCCTAATTGGACAAGAATAAGCCTAGGGAGGACGAAAATGACCTAAATGTTCATCCAATGACACAAATGAACTTATTGGATGCACAAGATTGGTTAAAAACCCTAATTGGACAAGAATAAGCCTAGGGAGGACGAAAATGACCTAAATGTTCATCCAATGACACAATGACACCTATTGGATGCACAAGATTGGTTAAAAACCTAATTGGACAAGAATAAAGCCTAGGGAGGACGAAAAAATGACCTAAATGTTCATCCAACACAAACCAATGACACAGGGAGAATGACACAAAAGTGTTCATCCAATGACACAAATGAACAACCTATTGGATGCACAAGATTGGTTAAAAACCCTAATTGGACAAGAATAAGCCTAGGGAGGACGAAAATGACCTAAATGTTCATCCAATGACACAAACACACCTATTGGATGCACAAGATTGGTTAAAAAACCCTTAATTGGACAAGAATAAGCCTAGGGAGGACGAAAAATGACCCTAAATGTTCATCCAATGACACAAACACACTTATATTGGATGCACAAGATTGGTTAAAAACCCTAATTGGACAAGAATAAAGCCTAGGGAGGACGAAAATGACCTAAATGTTTCATCCAATGACACAAATGACACCTATTGGATGCACAAGATTGGTTAAAAACCCTAATTGGACAAGAATAAGCCTAGGGAGGACGAAAATGACCTAAATGTTCATCCAATGACACAAACACACCTATTGGATGCACAAGATTGTTAAAAAACCCTAATTGACACAAGAATAAGCCTAGAGGGGGACGAAAATGACGAAATGTTCATCCAATACACATGTTAATTGGATGCACAAGATTGGTTAAAAACCCAAGAATAAGCCTATTGACGAATGACCACAATGACATTGGGATGCACAAGATTGGTTAAAAACCCTAATTGGACAAGAATAAGCCTAGGGAGGACGAAAATGACCTAAATGTTCATCCAATGACACAAACACAACTTATTGGATGCACAAGATTGGTTAAAAACCCTAATTGGACAAGAAATAAGCCTAGGGAGGACGAACGAAAATGACCTAAATGTTCATCCAATGACACAAACACACCTATTGGATGCACAAAGATTGTTAAAAACCCTAATTGGACAAGAATAAGCCTAGGGAGGACGAAAATGACCTAAATGTTCATCCAATGACACAAACACACTTATTGGATGCACAAGATTGGTTAAAAACCCTAATTGGACAAGAATAAGCCTAGGGAGGACGAAAATGACCTAAATGTTCATCCAATGACACAAACACACCTATTGATGCACAAAAATGGTTGGACAAGAATTTGGTTAAAACAATAGGGAAGACTATGCCTAACAATGACCTAAATGTTCATCCAATGACACAAACACCTTATTGGATGCACAAGATTGGTTAAAAACCCCTAATTGGACAAGAATAAGCCTAGGGAGGACGAAAATGACCTAAATGTTCATCCAATGACACAAACACACCTATTGGATGCACAAGATTGGTTAAAAACCCTAATTGGACAAGAATAAGCCTAGGGAGGACGAAAATGACCTAAATGTTCATCCAATGACACAAATGACACTTATTGGATGCACAAGATTGGTTAAAAAACCCTAATTGGACAAGAATAAGCCTAGGGAGGACGAAAATGACCTAAATGTTCATCCAATGACACAAACACACCTATTGGATGCACAAGATTGGTTAAAAACCCTAATTGGACAAGAATAAGCCTAGGGAGGACGAAAATGACCTAAATGTTCATCCAATGACACAAATAACTTATTGGATGCACAAGATTGGTTAAAAACCCTAATTGGACAAGAATAAGCCTAGGGAGGACGAAAATGACCTAAATGTTCCATGACACCATTTGATGACACAAATGAACTTATCTGGATGCACAAGATTGGTTTCAAAAACAATTGACACAAGAAAGCCTAGGAGGACGAAAATGACCTAAATGTTCATCCAATGACACAAATGAACTAATGGATGCACAAGATGGTTAAAAACCCTAATTGGACAAGAATAAGCCTAGGGAGGACGAAAATGACCTAAATGTTCATCCAATGACACACATGAACCTATTGGATGCACAAGATTGGTTAAAAAACCTAATTGGACAAGAATAAGCCTAGGGAGGACGAAAATGACCTAAATGTTCATCCAATGACACAAACACACCTATTGGATGCACAAGATTGGTTAAAAACCCTAATTGGACAAGAATAAGCCTAGGAGGACGAAAATGACCTAAATGTTAATCCAATGACACAAACACACCTATTGGATGCACAAGATTGGTTAAAAACCCTAATTGGACAAGAATAAGCCTAGGGAGGACGAAAATGACTAAAATCCAATGACACAAATGTTTGATCCAATTGGTTAAAAACCCTATTGGACTTAACCTAGGGAGGACGAAATGACCTAAATGTTCATCCATTGACACAAACAAATGAACTATTAATCAAATTGGTTAACTCGTTGGACACACCTAGGGAGGAAAAATGACCTAAATGTTCATCCAATGACACAAACACAACTTATTGGATGCACAAGATTGGTTAAAAACCCTAATTGGACAAGAATAAGCCTAGGGAGGACGAAAATGACCTAAATGTTCATCCAATGACACAAACACACCTATTGGATGCACAAGATTGGTTAAAAACCCTAATTGGACAAGAATAAGCCTAGGGAGGACGAAAATGACCTAAATGTTCATCCAATGACACAAACACACTTATTGGATGCACAAGATTGGTTAAAAACCCTAATTGGACAAGAATAAGCCTAGGGAGGACGAAAATGACCTAAATGTTCATCCAATGACACAAATGACCTATTGGATGCACAAGATTGGTTAAAAACCCTAATTTGGACAAGAATAAGCCTAGGGAGACGAAAATGACCTAAATGTTCATCCAATGACACAAACACACCTATTAATGCACAAGAATATTGGTTAAAATAATTGGACAAGAAAAAACCCTAGGGAGGACGAAATTGACCTAAATGTTCATCCAATGAACACAAACACTATTGGATGTTATATGTTTAAAAACCTAAATGATGGACAAGAATAAACTAAATTACGAAAACGAAAATGACCTAATGTTCATCCAATGACAAAATGACCTATTGGATGCACAAGATTGGTTAAAAACCCTAAATTGGACAAGAATAAGCCTAGGGAGGACGAAAATGACCTAAATGTTCATCCAATGACACAAACACACCTATTGGATGCACAAGATTGGTTAAAAACCCTAATTGGACAAGAATAAGCCTAGGGAGGACGAAAATGACCTAAATGTTCATCCAATGACACAAATGACACTTATTGGATGCACAAGATTGGGTTAAAAACCCTAATTGGACAAGAATAAGCCTAGGGAGGACGAAAAAAATGACCTAAATGTTCATCCAATGACACAAATGAACTATTGGATGCACAAGATTGGTTTTAAAACCCTAATTGGACAAGAATAAGCCTAGGGAGGACGAAAATGACCTAAATGTTCATCCAATGACACAAATGAACCTATTGGATGCACAAGATTGGTTAAAAACCCTATTGGACACCCTAAGCCTAGGGAGGACGAAAATGACCTAAATGTTCATCCAATGACACCTATTGGACAACACAATATTGGAGATAATGGTTTGGTTAAAACCTACAAGAATAAGCCTAGGAGGACGAAAATGACCTAAATGTTCATCCAATGACACAAACACACCTATTGGATGCACAAGATTGGTTAAAAACCCTAATTGGACAAGAATAAGCCTAGGGAGGACGAAAATGACCTAAATGTTCATCCAATGACACAAATGACACCTATTGGATGCACAAGATTGGTTAAAAACCCTAATTGGACAAGAATAAGCCTAGGGAGGACGAAAATGACCTAAATGTTCATCCAATGACACAAAATGAACTTATTGGATGCACAAGATTGGTTAAAAACCCTAATTGGACAAGAATAAGCCTAGGGAGGACGAAAATGACCTAAATGTTCATCCAATGACACAAAACACACTTATTGGATGCACAAGATTGGTTAAAAACCCTAATTGGACAAGAATAAGCCTAGGGAGGACGAAAATGACCTAAATGTTCATCCAATGACACAAACACACCTATTGGATGCACAAGAGAGATTGGTTAAAACACCTAATTGGACACAAGATTGTTTAAATAAGGACCTAGGGAGGACGAAAATGACCTAAATGTTCATCCAATGACACAAATGAACTTATTGGATGCACAAGATTGGTTAAAAAACCCTAATTGGACAAGAATAAGCCTAGGGAGGACGAAAATGACCTAAATGTTCATCCAATGACACAAATGAACTTATTTGGATGCACAAGATTGGTTAAAAACCCTAATTGGACAAGAATAAGCCTAGGGAGGACGAAAATGACCTAAATGTTCATCCAATGACACAAATGAACTTATTGGATGCACAAGATTGGTTAAAAACCCTAATTGACAAGAATAAGCCTAGGGAGGACGAAAATGACCTAAATGTTCATCCAAATGACACAAATGACACCTATTGGATGCACAAGATTGGTTAAAAACCCTAATTGGACAAGAATAAGCCTAGGGAGGACGAAAATGACCTAAATGTTCATCCAATGACACAAACACACACCTATTGGATGCACAAGATTGGTTAAAAACCCTAATTGGACAAGAATAAGCCTAGGGAGGACGAAAATGACCTAAATGTTCATCCAATGACACAAACACA
Source organism: Cicer reticulatum (assembly GCA_002896235.1). Lineage (NCBI taxonomy): Eukaryota > Viridiplantae > Streptophyta > Magnoliopsida > Fabales > Fabaceae > Cicer > Cicer reticulatum. Next base: position 1,304 of record PGWS01036302.1, on the reverse strand, counting down.
ACTTATTGGATGCACAAGATTGGTTAAAAACCTAATTGGACAAGAATAAGCCTAGGGAGGACGAAAATGACCTAAATGTTCATCCAATGACACAAACACACCTATTGGATGCACAAGATTGGTTAAAAACCCTAATTGGACAAGAATAAGCCTAGGGAGGACGAAAATGACCTAAATGTTCATCCAATGACACAAATGAACTTATTGGATGCACAAGATTGGTTAAAAACCTAATTGGACAAGAATAAGCCTAGGGAGGACGAAAATGACCTAAATGTTCATCCAATGACACAAACACACTTATTGGATGCACAAGATTGGTTAAAAACCCTAATTGGACAAGAATAAGCCTAGGGAGGACGAAAATGACCTAAATGTTCATCCAATGACACACAACACACCTATTGGATGCACAAGATTGGTTAAAAACCCTAATTGGACAGAATAAGCCTAGGGAGGACGAAAATGACCTAAATGTTCATCCAATGACACAAACACACCTATTGGATGCACAAGATTGGTTAAAAAACCCTAATTGGACAAGAATAAGCCTAGGGAGGACGAAAATGACCTAAATGTTCATCCAATGACACAAACACACCTATTGGATGCACAAGATTGGTTAAAAACCCTAATTGGACAAGAATAAGCCTAGGGAGGACGAAAATGACCTAAATGTTCATCCAATGACACAAACACACCTATATTGATGCACAAGATTGGTTAAAAACCTAATTGGACAAGAATAAGCCTAGGGAGGACGAAAATGACCTAAATGTTCATCCAATGACACAAACACACCTATTGGATGCACAAGATTGGTTAAAAACCTAATTGGACAAGAATAAGCCTAGGGAGGACGAAAATGACCTAAATGTTCATCCAATGACACAAACACAACCTATTGGATGACAAGATTGGTTAAAAAACCCTAATTGGACAAGAATAAGCCTAGGGAGGACGAAAATGACCTAAATGTTCATCCAATGACACAAACACACCTATTGGATGCACAAGATTGGTTAAAAACCCTAATTGGACAAGAATAAGCCTAGGGAGGACGAAAATGACCTAAATGTTCATCCAATGACACAAATGAACCTATTGGATGCACAAGATTGGTTAAAAACCTAATTGGACAAGAATAAGCCTAGGGAGGACGAAAATGACCTAAATGTTCATCCAATGACACAAATGAACTTATTGGATGCACAAGATTGGTTAGAAACCCTAATTGGACAAGAATAAGCCTAGGGAGGACGAAAATGACCTAAATGTTCATCCAATGACACAAACACTCCTAT